>JAZHYW010010873.1:0-33229 GCA_037355805.1 Ixodes ricinus | reverse complement strand
AAAGTTGCCCGAAGCGTAGTGGAGACGTGAGCAAATAAAACATATTTTGTAGCACTTGAATTGGGCGGTACCTAGCGCCACTTAGCCTACCGACTTACAATAAATCTGCTTGACCCTGCCATCTGGTGGCAAGATATTTAACAATCTTTTACGCTTCGCGATCATTTCTGGTTACACCATAGTAGGCTGCATCGAATTTGCTCTTTTTGAGAGCGGCTTTTGGTTTCGCGAGTTGCTTATTACTCCTTCGTGATCTGCGGTTGACGAAGGAACTGTGAATCGAGGAATAGTAAAGGTAAGACTTAAAGTGCACTAAGTAAGTGGGTGTCGGTTGTCTCCGTTTAACATCGCAGTGCTGAGCTGACATTAAAGCGCTACTGCAGAGGTACAAACATCTTCACGCGTGTTGCATTCGCAAAACACACCCATGCGGCGTCGATCCTTGGTCAGCATCCAAGCGTGCGAAGGCACAGAGACCCAGCACTTAGGCGTGCCAATGAAGCTTTGATCACACCGCGAGACCGGCGAGACTGATGTTCGACGAGTTGTGCCTTTTTCCTTTGGTGCTGCGCTTTCGTTGAAATGTTCATATGTTCCCGAAGGCAACTACGAACATTTACACAAAGTTTTAATAAAAAGTAATTCGGCGAATGGCGGCGAACAAGCAGAAATTGTGTCTTCAGCATGCTGTAGCACATCCTCTGCAACGCTCAAAAGGGTCGACTTCGGTACATGCAACATGGTCATGTGGGGCCATACTTGCGCTGCAGTGACCCAGCGGGGATGCGCGACTCAGCAAATTATCACAAAGGTCAGTGCGTAGCCCCAAGTAAGAGCGACGTTTTACACATCTTGATCCCAGCACCGGCAGTTCCGCAAGAACATCGACACCTCGGCACCGCGTTTCATCGCATCACCATCCTACCAAAAGCTCGCAACTATGCTTGTGACAGCACCGCATTCATCTAATAACCTCATAACTTTCTATCCTCAAGTGGCACTGGAGCAATAGATTTGGTTACCGCCACATCACCAACTCGAATATCGAAACTCAAATGCTGCGAGTGACTACAGATTGAATTCCTCCGGAAAAGGCAGCACAGACAAGCTCTGTGGCTTGTTCGACGCACTCCGCCATTTTCTCACGGATCGGTTGGAACAGCTCGGCGATAACTCCACCGGCTCCAGATCTACCAATAGCGCAAGGATAAATCGCTCGCATCTCGCAAGGGTCACAAGAATCCGCTCGGCCAGCGCGTGCTATTTACCAAGGGAAAGGGTCTACTAGTAATTCTGCTGCCTGGGGTGATTTGCCAAGTAGCAAAGCGGAGTTTTTTTTTTTCAACTAAAGTTTGTTTTATCTCAGGAGGTAGGGCGAGGGAAAGGAAAGCCGGGGAGGAGAAGCAGGCGAAACCCTCGAGTGAGGAGGAGGGTTCCCCTATCCTCTCCAGCCTTCCGTCTGTTTCCCTCTCCCCGGCTTTCCTTTCCCTCGTCCTACCTTCTTGAGTTTCAACGGACTATAGATGCCATGGTATTTCTTACCTATGTACGAACGACGCATTCTCTAAGTGACAGCCGCGAATGCCTCCTGGCTCCGAGCCTAGAATTACGGTTCCGCGCCCCGAAAAAAGCCCGAAGAGGTTTGAACGATAAATGAAATGAACCGCATCTGTATTCCTACAAAGTGGTGTGCTACGTAATTGCAGGAACAGATCATGTTTAACCAAATAAAAGATAAAAATTGATGATTTTGTTTGACGAAGTGATTTATATTAACTTTTGTGATGGACAAAAATTTTTTGGTTTGATTGCCGAGTGGTAGGGTTCCGTGTTTCCGGATACAACCGAACAACACTCTCCGGTTAAAATGTTGTCATGAACTTTGTATTCTGAGGTCACGATAGCAATTAAGGAATACACAAAGACAATAAGCGTCAAAGAGCAGGGTTTATAGTAACAAAAAAGGACTGTTTTTTTATATTGACAAAGGGGGACTTTTGTTTTTATTCGATATACTGAAACCCTAGACGGGGACAAAAAATGGGGACATACACAACTTGGGACGTTATGTTTGTCCATTTTTGTTTGTCTTTCAAAAGTAGTTGTACGAGTTATGCTGCGACTCCTATTCTGAAGGCATTCACTACAGAAGGGTATGAACTTGGGCGAGCTGGTGGTACATTATAGATAATTAAAAGTGCTAAACGCACGAACTACTAGCAGAGGAAGGGGTACACGACAAAGCGCTACTTGCAACTGGATTAATATAAAAAAAGACATCCGTACCGCAATAAAAGAAACATCATCCAATTTTTACCACCCGATCGTGTATCACTTCTTTTTTAAACCCTGAACAAACGCAAAAATAACAACTCTTAATCAAACAAATTTATTTAGGGGCACTGACAAATGTACCTTTCTTCAGATTATATAAATGAACCCCCTTCCTCCATGTAAACTGGAGGAAAGGGGCGTCTCTTTTATGCTTAAATTAGGGGGTGGTAGAGAGCTAGTAAACTAATCTTCGAGATGGAAAGAAAACGATGAAGCGTGAAAAGGCAAAAACCAAAACAGCGGTAAGTAACACGGAATGTACGTAACATAAGCCAAAGCTTTAAAAAAGTGGCACAAAAACCCCAGGAAATTCCGGTTCTGCTTTCAGCTCCACAAAAACTGAGTGATTTATCTGGCAGGATAGAAAGGAGATGTCAACGAATAGGCGTATTTCAGAAAAAAAAATGTATGGCAAATTGCTAGGCAATTCTGTTTGATGCGTGAAACGTTCTAGCAGCACAAGCGTTTGACGATAGCTGCACCTCGTGGCTGCACCGATATGCAACCGGTGTCATGTAGTATATATTTCGCTCCTAAAGTTGGCGGGAAAGGTGAAATTGTGTATGGGTTGCATGACACCAGGTCACGTGATATCAATTTCCCAGCTAAATTTAGCGGGAAGTTGAATTTATGTGTAGGTCATGTTACGTCATGTGTCCCGATAAATCTAGCGGGGAAACCGAATTGATAATAAAATCACCTGATGTCAATTGTTTCTGCAAAATCTACCGGGGAAATTTAATCCAGCTTCTCTTAATCCGGCTTCACGAAATCCGGAGCAACTATACTACGTCACTAAAACCGTACAGTACAGCCAAAGCTACAAGAGAGAAGTGTACCCCGACCTGTTCAAGGTGAGGGAAAGGAGGAACGGGAGAATCCCAGCCATCTTCTACAGTTCTTCCTTTCCGTTCTTTTGAACAGGTCGGCACACACTCTCTCCCTGTAGCCTTGGGTATACTGCACGGTTTTAGTGAGACTGAGTATAGCGACGTGACAAGAAGTCATCGGATATCATTCTTCCCGCTAAATTTATCGGGTGATTTCACTTAGCCATAAGGTCACGTGAAGTGAATTTTCAAGCTAAATCTAGCGGAGAAATTGATTTTATGTAGAGGTCACGTGAAATCAGGTCACTGGAACGTCAAACTTCCTCGCTAAATTTAGCGGGGAAACTTAATTAGTGCAGGTCACGTGACGTTAATTTTCCCGGTGAATTTAGCGGTGAATTTGAATTCGTGTATAGATCGCGTGACACGAAGCTATGTGACATCACAGACGTATGCATGAATTCAACTTTCCCACTAAATTTAGCGGAGAAACGGAATTCGTGTATAGGTCTGTGACGTCCCATAATTCAACCCTGCTCGTTGCATTACGGCACGTCACAGACCTATACACCAGTTAAACTTCCCCGCTAGATTTAGCGGAGAAACTGAATTGCTGTGTAGGTTTGTGACGTCCCATAATGCAACACTGCGCGCGTTGCATTATGGGCTGACTTAGTGTTCAGGTCTCTTTACCTCAATTTTCCCGCTAAATCTAGCGGGGAAACTCAATCTGGAATTATTTTATCCGGCTCCACTTAATCCGGCGTCGCTTCCTCCGGCTTCAATTGAAGGGAAACTCCGCCGATTTTTTCGCAGTCATTGATTTCGCTCGAATTTGGCAGACCACATCAATAGCCTTTTCTCAACTGATAGCCAACGTATTTAGTAAAAATAAAATTTTTCCGTGAAGTTTTTAAGTTTTAAGGTACGCCGGCCGCGAAGGTTCCAGGAGGCGACTCTCTACTGGCAACAATAAAAAAAAGAAACTACTTTTCCCTACCCGTGTACATCACCGACGGGCAGGCGGACGAGCGACCGGGCAGCCTCGAAGCGGTTCTCCGGGCGCAAACGATCCAGACTATTTTTTCATGGCTTCCGGATTGAAAGTTCTTTTGCAATGGGTAGAAATCTGTGACCCGCGGTAGACTGTACAAACAGTGCCGGGGAAAGACTTTTTCACCTTGGTTTCGTGGGAGAATGAAATGCGCTCCCTGGCAGCAGTGGAGGCCAGCCACGTCGAGGTCCTTTCGCGCGAGCTGTGTGCCGAGAGAACTAGTGTCACATGGAACATCCTCACGTATGCTCGGAATACTTTATAGCCGCGTGCTGCAACTTGAGTATCCTTCTGCAGCTGGAACAGCTTCAAGCGCTTACTCTAGCAGGCTTTGGCCACTACAACAACCGTCCAAACAGGATCGTTAACAATATCTTGAAAAAACGTGAACATTCTACTACTACAGTCGACACTTGGCTCAGTCACATTTGTTGCTCACAATTGCTTCAGAGGATTGTTATTTTCATAAACATTATATTTCTTTCGGATATCTAATCTAGCTCGGGCTACTCTCGCAGTTCCACTCACGCGGCCGATCTGTTAAAGACCGAGAAGTGAAACTTCTAAACAAAGTTCAAGTCTGAGTTTAGACATGATTTTCGTAACAGTGCTCTTCGTGTCTCATTTTGCATAGGTTTTGTGAGAAGGTGTTAAGGCTATGTGGAGCTCCATTAATATACGACAGAGCCATGGCCTGGTGTATCAAATGGTTGGCGTGCACTTTTCTCTCGCAGAAGAGGTGGTGAAAACGTCTTTATTTTAATGCGGAAGCATTAACTTTCCCACAGAGCGAACCGACGTCATCAGCTTTGATGCCGAGCCAAACGGCACTTCCCTGTCCCAATGAAGCGAAGCCTATCGTCTGTAGCAGAAATCTGATGGATAGGCTCCCACTGGCTGGCGCGCGTCATCAAGGAAGGAGGCCTTCATTGGTTCTTGTAGTTCCAAGGGACGCCACCAGAGAAGCCCTCCCAATGGCGGCGCAGCGCACGCAGCGGCACGGCCGCCGGTATAAGAGGTGCGGTGGTGCTGGCCTGGGCGCACAGCCCGTTCGTGCAAACTCCGGAGAGGCTGTACGGCCGAGCTCTGCGCGGCGTGGCCACTTCACAGTTGAGCGATCAGGCTGCAGCACTACTCTAAAGCGTTTCGCTGCTGACCGTTTGTCGGTATTGACAGCAGCAATCGACGTGACAGCGCCTTCTATTATCTGCGGCCAGATTTCAAGGCGGCGTTGATTAAGGCTACATAAGCAGTCTTGGCCTGTCAATCTATCATGAGCGGTCACTGATCGCGTCGCCAATAGCCACGTCAATCGTAGGCTGTGATGTTGTCAGCTATGTAAAAGTTGTACGCCGGCAGAGCATGAATCATGCCCTGGCTCTTGCCTGTACACAACTGAAGTCCGCCAGTGTATTATATCTATGCGCTGCCTGATGCTGCTCTGCGGCCTTCACTAATGCGTAACGCCTCAATATCTGATGGGCAGTATAACGAAAGACAGGTGTCGACACGGTTCGTTGCACCGACGTGTATTGGCAGGGTCCTGGACGTTGCTTACCTGTTGCCGCAGTCTATATATGACTGAAAAGTTTTCGTCATGAAAATATTAAAGTCGTTGAGGAGAGAGGCATGTAAATTTACAGCTGATGGAGGCTGTCCTAAAGCAAAACTTTACTTGTAATAAATCTCATATAGAAGTTCCCCACTTCTATGTGTACTCGGGGATGAGTGTTTTAGCGCGTTGCGCTTTAATCCGAAAGTAAAAAAAAAATGTATGGGTCGGGGGAAAAATGTATGGGTCGGGGGGGGGGGGGGGGACTTTTGTGAACTTATGTTGAAATAAACATTGTATGATTCATATTTGTACTTTACGGACTATTTCAAGCAAATATTCTTTATTTGAAGATGAATAGTGTATTTGTGTATTTTATACGCTTTTCATTACCTTGTTTTTGGCTTGGTGTTTACGGAGTTCCTTTTTTCATTTTAGCACGACCTTCATGAATGCTATCCGGCTAATGCGAATGCAGTTCATTCCTTTCTGTGCATTTCAATGTTTACGTGGGTCACAGTCTACATGTGTTTGGTCACAGCCCAGCACGCGCATATTCGTCGGTTTGGAAGGCGAGCAAAGTACGCGCCACACCCACGAACGCTGAAGATGGCACCAACCAGAATCGCTTTTGTGGAATGGTCTATAGATATTTTGCAATATAACTTAATTACAAATGAACAAATTCATACTACAAGGGTTGCTAAACGTGCTATCTGTATTGTCCTTGGTTTTCGAAATCGACTATACAGGTTGGCAACATGTGTGTATAAAAAATGGCGGATTACACGAACGTAAATAACCACGCTGGAATCTTCAATCCAAACAGTCAATAAACACTCCAACACCACAATGGTGTCAGAAGTGCCGTCCGTGGTAACGGAAGACTCCTAGAACCCGTGCACAACCAAATCATCGGCGAGCACCGCCACAGCAATCAACGGAACGGGTCAACATGGCACACACGCTGCCCCCGTTTCCGAGTTTCAACATCCAAGCGACGGATGCCAAGCACATCGGCCTCGAGTGGGCCAAGTGGGTGGACAGGTTCGAGAACTTTCTCGACGCGTCCTACATTACGTCGGACGTACGCAAGAAAGCGCTCCTCCTTCATTACGCTTGCGAGGAAGTGCATGATCTCTACTGGTCTCTCCCGGACGACTCGTCATCGGCAATCACCAGCAGCACCGCGCAAGGCGCAGCGAGAACGTCCACATCTGAGTACGACGCCGCGAGAGCAAAACTCGACGCTCACTTCGCGCCAAGAATCAACCCAACATTCGCCATTTATCGTTTCCGACAGGCACAACAGAACGTCGGTGAGTCACTCGATGCTTCTTATGCGCGGCTCCGGCAGCTGTCTCGTCATTGCAACTTCCCAGACGTTGATCTCGAGATGAAGAATCAGATCATCATCGGGACCACATCCACACGCCTGCGGAAGTACGCCATACTGCATTCGCTGGACTTGCCAGATATCTTCAAGCAAAACGCATGTTCGAGGACGTGGAGCACGATGTGTCTGAAATCTAGCGCGGCACCGACAAGCCAGTCCTCGCAGTACGAAAGGATGAGCAGCATCGCGGCAGCTAGCCAAACAAAATTTGAAACCGCCTCCGCGACCAAATTACCAGACACAACGACATCACAGCCTGTCCACAGATTGTCACAACTGCGGTGGCAAATGGCCACATGACGGCGGACGATCAAACTCTCCTGCATGGGGAAAAACATGCAAAGCCTGCAACACGATCGGACACTTTGCCAACGTGTGCCGCTCATCAAACAAGACAGTACAAAGTATCAGCCAAACCTGCCAAGACAGCAGTTCAAGCGGTGAAGAACATGTTTTTGTAGCAAAAACATTGCCTCCAGCAAACACGTCTCCCAAAGCTGTCATCAGAGTCGACAACGTTCCAACCACTTTCGTGATTGACACGGGTGCAACCGTTTCGCTTGTTGGTAAAGATGAGCTCCGGAACTGTCACCTAGATGAGAAACTCGAGAAAACATTTGTAAAGGTGTTTCCATACAGGGCGACGTCTCCCCTGCAACTTCTCAGAAACGTCTCAGTCAGCATGATGTACAAGGAGAGATGCAGTCAAGAAGACATCTTCGTCACCCCAGGAAGCTGCGGTCTTGCTTCGAAGTCGCATACCAAGTCGAAGGCTCCTCAACAGGAAAGTCGATCGTGGTATCATTCCCTAACTTGTTCAAAGGAGTCGGAAAACTCAGAGAGCAGCAAATCCACCTCTTCGCGGATGAAACTGTTCCTCTCATTGCTCAACCACACCGACGCATTCCATTTGCAGTGCGAGCACTTGTGGAGACAGAACTCGACCGTCTTCTGTCAGAGGACATAATCGAGCCAGCAGTTGGACCCACACCATGGATGTCTCCAGTGGTGATTGTACCGATACCACACCACCCTGATGAGATCTGTATGTGCATACATGCGCCTTGTGAACACTGCCATTCAACGAGAGCGACATCTCTGTCCAACAGTTGATTACATCATCGTAGCTCTCAATGGAGTGACCGTCTTCTCAAACCTTGACCTGAAAAACGGCTATCATCAGCTGGAACTGGACGTGTCTTCAAGACAGCTAACAACATTTTCAACGCACGCTGGTTTGTTCCGCTACAAATGACAAATGTCTCAACTTCGGCATCAGCAGTGCAGCAGAAATCTTCCAAAATATCATTCGCCAAGTGCTCAACGGCATCACAAACGTCCAAAATGTCAGTGATGATATTCTGGTCTTTGGAAAGACGAAAGAAGAGCATGACACCGCTCTAGATGCAGTCCTACATCGACTTCAGGAATCGGGACTAGCGCTCAATGAAAAGAAGTGTCAGTTCCACCAGCGAGAGCTGACCTTCTTCGGACTCATTTTTTTATCAAAGGGTGTTAGTTCAGACCAGTGGCATCACGAGGGGGGGGGGGAGGGGCAGACCGCCCCGTGTGCAGCGCTCCGGGGGTGTCGCGGCGGGCCACGAGAAGGGGCGGGGGTCGCGGCGAACGGCGAGCGGGGGGGGGGAGGGAATGGGGGCAGGGAACGAGCCGGGAAGGGGAGGGGTGTCGCCGAGGGCCACCGCCCCGGGTGCCGCTGGCCATAGTGATGCCACTGGTCCAGAACCCTAAGAAAATCGAGGCTTTCCTACAAGTAAAAGTACCAGAGTCTCCCCAAGAGGTGAAGAGTCTTTTGGGAATGGTCAACTACTCAGATCGGTTTTTACGAGACCTTGCTGACCTTACTCAGCCACTGCGTGAACTGACGCTAAAGAATGCAACCTGGGAGTGGACTGAACAACACCAGAAAGCCTTAGACGAACTGCGGCGCGTCATGTCGGACGCATCTACCCTGTCCTACTTCGATCAGCCAAGCCGACAGAGCTGGTTGTGGATGCAAGCCCACACGGACTTGGTGCCATTTTAACACAACGAGGTGGTGCACAGGTCGCAGTGATAGCTTATGCAAGCAGAGCATTAACACCAGTGGAAAGCCGCTACTCCCAAATCGAGCGAGAAATGTTGGCAGCAGTATGGGGCATGGAACACTTTCGGCTCTACTTGTGAGGTGCAAACTTTCTTTTATTGACAGACCACAAGCCCCTGGTGAGCATCCTGGGAAACCCAAGGTCGTCACCATCTGCCCGCATAGAGCGCCTTGCTCTCCGCATCCAACCGTATGCATTTGACGTACAACACACTGCAGGAAGCAGCAACCCCTCGGACTACCTTTCATGACACCCAGTGCCACGACAGGAGACAGGTACTCGCATCGCCAAAGTTCCTGACGAGTATGTCAACTTCATCCAACGCCAGTGCATCCCAAAGGCTTTCTCGGTGGAGGAACTTGGGGAACAGACTAAGACAGACCAACAGCTGCAGCTACTGGTGAGAGCCATCGAGCATCCTCTACGTAAGGACTGGCTGCTACCAGAACTAAAGCCATTTGCAGCTATGAAGGCAGAACTCACTTTAACACCAGGAGGTCTCATCCTTAGAGGGACACGACTTGTCCTTCCAACTGGTCTCCAGAGACGTGCAGTGCAACTCGCACACCGAGGTCATCAGGGAATCGTAAAGACGAAACAATTATTACGAGAAAATGTATGGTTTCCAGGCATGGACAACCTTGTGCACATGCTGGTGAAAAGTTGCCTTCCATGCCAAGCTGCAGTACCCCAAACAACTCAAGAACCACTTGCGATCACCGAACATCCCAGCAGTCCCTGGGAAAAAGTATCCCTCGATTGTTGTGGTTCATTTCCCGATGGGAAATATGCGATGGTGGTGATAGATGACTTTTCGCGATACCCTGTGGTACAGGTCCTCAATTCGACAAGCGCACGCAATGTACTCACCAACCTCCGAGCAGTGTTTGGCCAGTTTGGCATCCCAGAACAAGTAAAAACTGACAACGGGCCATGGTTCCAAGGCACAGAGTTCGCTGAGTTTGCCCAAGAGCTGGGATTTCGACACCACAGAGGCACACTCCTATGGCCTCAAGCCAACGGTGAAGTGGAGCGATTCATGCGAACATTAAAGAAACAAGTGCACAACAGTGAACTCGAAAACAAGGACTGGAAGGCTGAGCTAGATACCTTCTTGATGTCTTACAGATCTACGAAACAAGGCACAACAACAAAAACGCCTTACGAATTGCTGTTTGGAAGACCAATGAGGAATCTCCTTCCCCTCTATGCAGCCCCAACCCCAAGAACAGTGGACTCGGAAGGACTGAGGTCAACTGAGCTTGCAAGAAAAGCTTACAACAAGCATCGGGCTGACACACGGAGAGGTGCTCGACCACATCGCTTCTGGCTGGGTCAGCGAGTCCTGTGTAAACAAGCCCAACACGACGAGTTTACGTCGTATTACGATCCGACCCCTTATATCATTACCAGCATTCGTGGATCTCAGATCAAAGCTTCCCAAGGCAACCGAATGATCACACGGAATGCTAGTTTTTTCAAGGATGCCTCCAGGATCAACCAAGTGCCACGCAGAGCAGAGACTGACCTAGATGACACCATGCCACCGTCACGCAGCACGGACAGTCGCACCTCAGCACCAGGGACCTCAGTGCCTGCAAGATGACAGAGTCCCCTTCGTCCACGCTACCCCGTCAGAAACCGCAAGCCACCACGGCATCTTGCTGACTTTGCAACATAATCCCTTTTAAATTCTTTGTGAAGAAGAGTGAACTAGTGCAAAATGAATGAGCTAATCTCAGCAAGTGTTCAGCTGAACATCGACATCAGTTCATTTAGTTAATTTTATTTCGTTACTTTGCAACATTTTATTTGATGTATTAGATTCTCAATTTTATCTTCCTACAGGGAGGGTAGCTGTAGTGTCCTTGGTTAGCGAAATCGACTATACAGGTTGGCAACATGTGTGTATAAAAAAATGGCGGATTAAACGAACGTAAATAACCACGCTGGAATCTTCAATCCAAGCAATCACTAAACACTCCAACACCACACTATCGTCTGCAACAATAACTTTTTAAATAAATTTAAAAAAATGGCACGTTACATATGGTAAGACGAGCGTGTGAGGCAGCTGTCACCGCATTCCGAACATTCTCTGTGGTGCTTAGGTAATTTGTCAAAAAATGTATTGCGCGACTCTTCGACACTCCTTTTCCGGCGTTACTGCCAGGTTCTGAAAGAAGGAGAACGGATTTGCTAGCGATGTCAGGAAACCAGCGAGCCGCGGCTTGAGCGTACCGAATAGCAAAAACGGTTTTCTCGAAATCCCAGTTGCTTCCGTCTTTTTTTTTATACTTTCTCATAGTTCAGCACGTAAGTCAATGTCATACTTTGAGCAAAAAGAGATTATTGTCAATTTCAAATAGTACGATCACCCCTGTTTTCTCGCTGTTAGACGCGACAACGTCGGGCGCGAGCGTACCTGATTGACGTCCGCCAGCCTCGCTGCCCGCCGGTGACGTCATGTTTTGAGTGGCGGGGAAAACGGGGGAAAAACTAGAAAGAACGATGTTTCGGTTTTGGCAGGGAAGAAAATGTCACTCTTTTATTTAACTAAAGTGAATCTGGAGGAACGAGATAAAATTTCGGAACCAAGAAGTCATGCGCATTGAGATGATGCCTTTGGATTAGGTAGCTCGAAAAATCGGCGGAGTTACCCTTTAATACGGAACAACTAGCCAAAGCACGTTTCACGTTTAAAGCACGCGAAAATGTATGTAGGTTGCAAGGTAGGCATGGTATACACAATGATATAAAACAAATGGCATGTTGTTGGGAACGCAGGAGTAACAGCTTCACGTAAACAATATATTCAGCACAATCAAGGGTCGGGTTATGACGAATGGTCATTGTGTATATCTTACAATCGTGAAACTTTCGTTTTTAAAAAAACTAACATTGCTTATTGTTATGTCAAGCGCGGCCTTCGCGTGTGCTTGGATTTGGTACTCACAAGAATACATGATTGTTTCACTTGGTGTAAACATATTTTATTAAAAGCAAGTTATATTTGCTCAGATTTAAAAAAACAAATAGCGAAGGAATATCTTCTAACGAAAGGGGTTTTTCACTTATGTATTTTTTGTTGAATGATTTAAGTTTTGTTGCACTATCTTATGTCACCAAATGTAGAATAAAAACATCCAAACCTTCCAACATCATGCGTTTTCTTGCCGGCATGCAGCCACATTTTCACTGCAGCGCTCTGAAGAATAAAAATTAAAATTACCATCGATCACTCTTGATAATGGAACAAGTAGCGTTTCAATTAATCGTGCCATGAGTGGGCTAAATATATAATTAAAAAGGAAATGTTCGGTGAATGTGCAACAGTTAGTTGCACCAAATCGCTCATCTACAGCTGAGAGACTGGTCGCCAATTGAGGCAGGACAACTTGTGGGGGTTTCTTTATATGGAGGTCGCTCTGCTAATAATCGCCTCCCGATCGGTCTGCGTTTCGCCCGTCACCCAGCGAGTGACATAACACAACGAGCAGACAGCGAATGGGTTTACTGTACCTCCCGGTTGCCCGTCGTTCAGAACCGGCAGTCCGGGCACGCCGACACTTGTTGTCGCCCGTCGATCAGAGCTCACAGTCGGAGTCCGTTTCCAGGCCTGCGGATCGCCCTCCCACGCCAGCGCTGCGTAGGCTGGCTGTCCTGGGCTATCACTGCCCGAGTCTCGCTGCGGAACCACCCCGGAATCGTCGTGGCCTAGCCCAGATGGCCTGGGCTCGCCGTTTCCTCTGGTGCGGACCTCGAACCTCGCTGGTGAACCGCTCCGGAGTTTGCCATAGGCCAGGCCAGGCAGCCTGGCTCCATCGTTCCTGCCCAGCTCCAGCCTCTCTCAGCACGCACTGTCTCACGCCAGCTCGTGACTTCTTCGCCGACCGCCTGTCACGTGCCCTCTGCCTCGTCTTTCACCCTCGGCTCCCACACTCTCGCCGCCTCAAGGCCCGGACTTCGGGGGACTTCATGGGCCTCAGGGAGCCGCTGGGCTTCATGGGCGGCCACTGTTGCTGTTGCCGGAGTGGCCGCCTTGCAGCGACCAAAAGCGGCGTAGGTGGTGGTGGCTAGCGAAGCCGGAATACAATGCCGACCTGTCCGTCACTCGCTGTCCCACTCACCGTGATGCACCAAGGGGCTTGCTCTAAGCTGGTTTGCCCGACGCGGACGGACCTGCCCCGTTCCGCTTAGAGGTCGCAGCGGGCTAAGAACTGCCCGCCTGAACCGTTCGACAGGCCGAACAACTGTCAGACACCCTCAGCACTTGGGAAAACAAATAGGCCCGTCTTCCCTCCTGGTGGGCTTCCTGGGTTACGCCGTCTATGGCCGTCTTTTTAAGAAGCTATTCTGCGCAAAACAAAGTATTAAAACAACATGCAACGAACAAGTACTCTGCCCCAGACTGTGGCAGTATCCATAGTCTCCACCGCCAAATTGCTTGCCGACGGGGAAGCCCACCAGGAGCTGGGGAAGCCTACCATGCGGAACTCAGCAAGTCCGCATTCCAGAGCTCGCTCCTGGGTCGCCCAGAACAGCGGATATCTTGTGTCTTACCGCAACCTCATGTTTTACGTCATCCCCATCGCGACGACGGTAGTATCTTTTTAAGTCAGCGATGTAAACCGGGCATGATTCCTCGTTTGTATCTCGCCGAGTAAGCCTGGAGTAATATAAGTAAGACACGACGCTCGCGTCTTTATACCTCGGGTGCCCTTCTCACCTCAGAGCAAGCGATGCGGCAAAACCACGAGTGCGTTGCTCAACGCGTGAGTTTCCTTCAGAACAGGTAACGTTGGTGTAAACCTAGTCCATCTTTCGCGCAAGAAGGGACCGAAACCTGTGGCGGGATGGCCATAGACTATAACCGCGTTCCGCAATGGCTACATATACCATGTGGTACTCGATGTAAGCATCAGCGTCCCGTTCCATCAACGTGCATACGAGCTCTAGGGACTAATCGGTCCTCGGAAGGGGCGGCAGCTCAGCGAGAAAGCCCGCCTAACCCGTTCACGCCTCAAGGCAAGCTGGACAGCTACAAGCCACCTAAATATCTACCGCCTCATCCCCGGCCAGGTCGTGACGCGACATAACTTATAAAAGTCTTGCTCTCACTGCCATGACCGGCCAGAGTGAAGTCGCAAAAGCGCCCATTAAGTCGGCTCTGTAGTTTTCTGTAGGGACGACCCCTCCCCCCTCCCCAAAAAAAGAAGAAGGAGATCCGTTCTTCTGCCCTTCGTCGATTGTTGGAGTGACGCGAAGCAACTAGCCGTCTTGGCCCAGCAGTTACAAATCATAGTGCTCATCAACTCACCTGCCAGCGCTCCCGCTGTCAACCGCAATTTCCACCAGTTTACCCGACACCCGCTGACAATCTCGTCCGCCAGTGTTCCCGGTGTCGACTGCCATTCCCGAAATCTTTCCGACACCCACCGAAAAAAACCACCTGCACCCGGGGCCTCGACAAGCGCTTACTTGCCTACCGCATCACCGCAAGCCTAAATCCTAAATCTGCAATAAGTCCTGGCTGTTTCCCCTCCTGCCAGTCGTTATCCTGCCTTGCAGCGAACATGCCGTGGCTCTCCTCTGCCTCCGAATGCGACATTCTTACATTTTACCCGCGCACATCGCCTCCTGCCAACCACTATTCTGGGGTACCCGAGAAAGCGCGTCCGCAATCTTGTCATTCGAGCCCTTTAGGTACTCGATTCGAGGAGGCAGCTGCTGAGCTGTGCTATGAGACAAGACGCCAAAATTCCAACATACTTTGTCTCAACCGGCATCGTTAGCGTTAGTGAACAAACCGCTCAACGAATTCGTGGGACTCCGTGGGGACGGCTAGAAGCAGAGGCATACCGAACGGGCAACACGTTGGATGCGCCATTTTAATGTGAGTTCTTTATGGAGGCCCCTTTACTAATAATCGCCGTCCGAACGGTTTGCGTTTCGCTCGTCACCCAGGGAGTGACATAACACAACGAGAAGACAGCGAATGGGGTTACTGTACCTCCCGGTTGCCCGTCGTTTAGAGCCGGCAGCCCGGGAACGCCGACCCTTGTTGTCACCCGTCGATCACAGCTCACAGTCGGAATCCGTGTCCAGGGGTGGCTATGTTGCACGTTTTGGACTCCGAGGAGACTAGGGAGAAGGAAGTGACATAGGTGTGAATGAACGTATCTTCTGCTTCTGCAGATACTGTCATCAGCGACTCCACCAATCAACATCCAAAGAGCGTTGTTAACGTCACTTCCTTCTCCTAGTCTCCTGGGAGTCCAAAACGTGCAACATAGCCCCCTGGCCTGTGGATCGCCCTTCCCACGCCAGCGCTGCGGAGGCTGGCTGTCCCGGGCTATCACTGCCCGAGTCTCGCTGCGGAACAACCCCGGGATCGTCGTGGCCTAGCCCAGATGGCCAGGGCTCGCCGTTTCCTCCGGTCCGGACTTCGAACCTCGCTGGTGGACCGCTCCGGGGTTCGCCGTAGGCCAGGCCAGGCAGCCCGGCTCCATCGTTCCTGCCCAGCTCCAGCCTCGCTCAGCACGCACTGTCTCGCGCCAGCTCGTGACTTCTCCGACGACCGCCTGTCACGTGCCCTCTGCCTCGTCTTTCACCCTCGACTTTCACAAACTTCAGGCTGTATGAACATGCACACAAACACACACACAAGCATACACATACATTCACACACAAGCATACAAATACACACACAAATTACTGATTTGCTTGTTCACTGGATAATATTTAAGTTGCTAAGTAACTTGTCCTTGTGTCTCGACGCTCAAACAACTTAATGTGAAAATTGTAACACCGTGAGAATGCCGGTTCGAGACGAATGGCGCAGCGTCATTCCTATCTTTAACAGCAGTCAAGAAGACCGGTTGTCGTGGCTGTCTTTTTCACTAGGATATTTAAAAAAGCAGCAGTGCTATTTGATTCGAACCGATATTACATCCTTACAGAATTTGCGAACCGAAGGAGTGCACCCGTTTGGACCCATTTTATTTGTTTTGTTTCACATTTCATGAACATTGCTTAATTTTTCTGAGCTCACGCTCTGTCGAATCTCGCTTAGACGGAAATCTCGGCAGTTCGTCCTCCTTTCCCGTCATGTGTTTTTGTTCGAAAAATTCTAGAAGAAAAAATATACTGTGAATCACTCTAAACTTAGTTTCCAGCCTTTTTATACCCTTTCTGTCGGGACAAAATGTCAGTTTTGCGATCGAAGAGACACTAACGAGAACGGAATGTCCGCACTTCGTTGGATTATAATACCGGGTTTCGGCTCGAATGTATCTGGATTGTCCCTAAATGGCTCTACTATTTAGAGGGACTAGCGTATCTTCACGACACGGCTGAGTGGCGCGTAATAGAATGACGCTTGTTTTAATAAAATGGCAACGTATGAGACGTGGAGAGAAGGCAAGAAAAGTAGTCCATCGCCATAAGTTTTTCATGAACGGAAAGTAAAATAAAGCTCTAGAAATTTTTATGAAGAGGTGTACGCGTGTGTTCGGAAAACTTTCATCGTACAATTAGAAAAAATATTGTTTTTAATAAAATTATAAAAAGCATAGTATGTCAGGAACTACCTGGCCATTAAAACTGACTCCTAAGTAGAACCCGGATTTAAGCGTTTTATCCATATTCATATAAATAAAAAAACATATTGTTTCTTACAGTTGCCGGGCCATAAGGCCGTGCTTCATGAAATTATCTGTATTTAAACAAACGCATTTTCATTTCAAATCAAGAGAAGCTTCAGGCTAAAAATATATTTCAATAATTTTTTTTGGGCGATCTAAAGCACAAAAGTTTGAAATTAAAAGAAAGCAATAATATTAGAAGTTAATATGTTTAAGAAGCGGAATGGAAAAAAGCAAAATAAGTTAGTATGTGTGCCAGCGGCGTAGACTTTCCATTTTCCCGGTGGAGGCGGGGGGGGGGGGGGGGGGGCGGGTTCAGCGGCGGAAAGGCACCCGCCCCTCCCTCCCCGGAAGCACGCTGGGATTCCATTTTTCACGTATTTTGTCAATAAAGGCAACGTGGGCATTATTTTGTTTACGTGCCACTACTAGAAACTCGTTACATGGCACGTAAACAGCGTCTCGGTAACGATCATGGCCCGGGCCCGGAGGGGGGGGGGCGGGAAGGGCACGAGTCCCGATGCCCCCCCGCCGTTGTCTATGCCTGTGATGTGTACCCTTGCATTTGAAACATTGGCGAGAACAGAACCAGCAACTTTGGCTCCGGTGGATATCCCTTTCATCAAAAGGATCAGCCACGCTTTAGGAACAGGGTTAACATTTCGTGCAAAGGTCACCCACAACACAGGCATCAAAGTGCAATTGCTCCTCCACTCGCAAGCATCCACTTTTTTCTGTATCCCGCGTTTTGTACATCCTCTTTGACAGAAGCTCGTACCGTTGTTCAGCTTTAATACCCATGCAGGAGACGAACGTATCCGCTATTCCGAAAGGTAGAATTCGCCTCTACACCAGTCATCTCTTGAACAGAAAGTAAAATCAACCCTCGCTTTCGATTCTGGCAGAGCATGCCTGCAGTGCCAAGAACGTATTTGGACAGACGCACTGTTTTACCATTGCGACCAGTCTGTTATCTTTCTCTGTGCTAGAAGACGCCACAGTTTCTTCAAAAGTATAACCACTTTTAAACCAAGAATATGGCGTGACAAACACGCATGTTGCGATGAGGCGACAACCTTTCCGGGTATAGGGAGGGGGATGACCTGTACAATTTCGACTATTTTTTATCTTTTGGTGGGGAGCCTCGTTCACATGTATGCAGGGCCGTTTAGCAGCATGGAGGGGACAACACACTTGGTAAGGCACGGGCGGTTTCTTGAGTCTTCTAAAACCTCCGTATGCTCACCTGGGCGAGACCTTACGCTTGATGTGTTTTTCTCTGTGGAATTCACAAACCACCAATTGGTCGCCGGTGTTTGGGAGCAGCCGCAAAACACTATCGGTATTCTCACTTTCGGTTCTTAGCGAGCAGCCGGCAGCAGCAACATGGCGGCTATGGCAGCGTGTGCGGGTGTTGAACCCGATCAATTCGAGCCACCTTCCTCTGCTGCTGGGCGAGTCACAAATGTCTGATTATCTGAAGTTACTTCTTCGGATATGCTTGAGTAGGAATAGGTGCGCAGCAGCACCGAGGACGGCCACGAAAGCGCGGAGTACGGTCTGCGACAAGCTGCACTTGCGTCGCGCTTTACGTATCGTCGTCTGTAAAATTCAGGCTAGGTTAGCTATTTTGTTTTCCTTTTAAGCCAGCGTTCTTCATTCGGCTTTGCATATTTTTAATGGTTACGTTAGATGACGCCACCGACTGAAATAGGCGCGAATGCGAATGTAAGCATGGGAATCTGCTAGCTGAAATGCCCGATCGGAGCTTTAGGGTACATTTTTCGCGCAGTCGAAACGCCACTTTCGTACAAAAGTTTGTTTCGACGACATCGGATTACGCGAGAACCCTTGCTTTTAAACAATGACGTGCTTTTGTACCCTAGTAGGTTGTCCCTCCATGTACCATGACCTTCTTCCCGTGCGTTTTGTTTGTTTTTCACGAATGTCGAGCAAGAAATAATGCATGAACGCGCACAGATTTTTATAAGGCTACGCAGGTTCCGGCAGTGCATGCAGACTAAATATTTTGTGTGAAGAGTAACCTTTATTTAGACCCCTATCGTTTCCTCGACACGCGTTCGGTCGACACTGACGTTTCATGGACACTCGTTACGGAAACCGCACGCTATTGGGACGTTTTGTCGCGCGTGTTTCAGTCGGGCGCGAGCGTACTCGCAGCTCTGATCCGGCCCACCCATTCACGCCGCTTCGCGGCAACAGTCTACGGCGGCTTCTTACAGAAAAAGCTCACCTGAGCTGTCGATGTAACTAACTATCGATTAAACAGCCTGTCGATAAAACGGTCTGTCGACGAAACGTCGCGCGATAAACTGATTGCCTGCGAGATCGCAGGAAATTTGACGTCTACTCATTTATGATGTTTATCGACCATAGTCCTTCCAAAGAGTACACTTACAAGCGACCCTCTTCCTTAATTTAATTAAAATTATCTCGACACAAGAAATCGGACATACTAATTTCTGTTAATCACTGACTAATTATGTTCTTGTCCCACAAACGCTTTGGCAACTCTCTCACACATTACAGGAAAAAAATGAATAAAAAATTGCTAGGCAATTACTGGGTGTAACGCTGAAACGTGGCCGGTCGCGCATGCGCAGGTCTGCGTGATGTGTGGCGCACATGGACGAGTTAGATTCTTTCGGTGTCGCGCATGCGAAGTTTGTGTTGCGCAGTAGCTGTATCGCGCTCCTGAAACTTTTATATTCTATGCTTCCAAGGTGAACTAAATAGTTTTCCAGCCAAAAAAGAAAAAAGAAACTTACTCAAGAGGACACTACACAGAAGCTGAATAACAAAAGCGACCGAACGCTAAGAAAGTTAGTACGCGGAGAGAAATCTACGTCGCACCTTATCTCCGGTTTTTCGACAAGTTGTCCCAGTAACGAATCGCCCTATGTGACGAATAGCCCTGCTATAACTTGCCGTATTATAAATTGTCTTTCAACGAACGGCGCGTATTCCCTTTTAGATGATGTACGAGCAGTGTAACCCCAGCTTAACGAAGGTTGAGAGGCCAATTATTTATGACAGCGCAAGTTTGCTTAATTGATAGTGGCGCGATAAAAAAAGCAAGGTATATTTTTGATCACGCATTTGTGATCTTAAAGAGGGTAAATATAGTCCACGCAAGGAGTCACCGTGTGTGTTTCTTAAAAACATCGTGCTCTGCCTTCATAACAAATCCAAAGCAGTTGGTTTTGATTATATAGGGGAATACGTTTTTGTGGTATAAACGTTCGCTTTATATGTTCATTTATCAATTTAAATTAACTATACGTTGTGCTCGGTCTGATGTCTGCTGTCATTCATTTTTCTTAAGATATGAAATTCTATGATTTATTTAGACACAAAGGATCGGGCTTTCCGGGTGAAAAATGTGTCAAATACAGCTCTAAAGGGCCTGACAAAAGCGGCTGAGGGACGCAATATATGGCGGCGAAGAGGCCGTCTGCCTGGAAATAACTAGAGCACTAGAGAGCATAGAGCGCAAAGACCTGTCTCATTAGTCGAAACTGGCAATAAAAGTAGTTTTTTTCTGTAGATTGAGAAGAAACGTTTCAATTTTCGGGTGCGTTTCATCATGTGTATGCCAATGAGAGAAGTCTACGTCGCACTAGCACTTAGTTACATTAATTTATTTATACGTTATTATAATTAATCTGTACATTATCCTTCCCCCACAAAAGGGGTCCTCCATCATTTCTGCCGATTTACAAGGGGACCGCGAAACATCAGTGGTTCAGAACCACTGCACTAGACTGCAGCGTTCTCACTGGTGGATATACTCTCGACGCTGCTGAAAGTAAAACGCGCATCTATTTAAGCAAATAAAGATCTGTCTGCACAAATCCACGAAAGGCGCCTGGCATGTGACTTGAGCCAAGCTTGCTGGAGGTCAATCCTCTTGCGACATTTAATTTTATTTCAAAAATTGTAGGGAAGTGCAGACCTCAGGCTTCGGTTGACGGGTTTATCCCTCATCTCATATTCACAAAACGTTTTAAGGAAATGTTCGTATAACAAACAGTTTCCTACTGTGAACTTTGTAAAATGCTGCTTATAAATACTTTAGCCCGGCTGATCGTAGAAAAAAATTTCCTACTCGGCCTAGGATGGACCATTAAAACATCATCTCGAGTACTTTATTTCGTTAAAGGGGTCATGAAACGATATCGGGTTGGAATTTTCATTACTTTGCAGAGGCGTGCTGGTCCTAGTCTGGCTCAAGTATACTCGCACAGACCACCACTGATTCAGAAGCTTCTTCGTCGCGGTGAAATTGCGAGGATACAAGGGGACTATTTCTCGCAGGCTTGCCTTCGCAGAGCTTGATGACATAATTCTGTCGACCGAAACCACTTGTCTGACGACAGTCGAGCGCGGCTCATGGATTGGACACGAGAACTGCGTGAGCACACGACTTCGGCTCGTAACAATGAATGCCTCGGCGGACACTCGGGTAGTGAGTAGCTCGTGTCGAACCACTGCGGTGATGAGAATAGCCGAACTCTAACAATGTATGGAGCTCCTCGCGCGTTTTCTACTTTGCCAACACCAGCGCGAGGCTATGATAGTTCCCTTTCGACAGTGTGCCTTTTATTGGAAGCTGTGTAATCCCTGCAGGATAGCAGACAAAAGGGAGAGCTTCTTGGGTTCGAATGCGTCCCGGATCACGAGTCCTCGTGCAGTGGCAGCCCAAGTCGATGCTACCCGCTCGCTCTACTTGCATGTTCAGCGGTGTCGGTTGTTTCACCTATTGTGCAGTGGATCTGATTTTTTTATAAATCGGCACGTGACTTTCGAAAAACACCAGGCCACGTGGTGCTTGTTCTGGCACCGAGTCAAGTAGATGAACGATGCTCATATTTCTCGAATTTGTTCGGTGACTGCCATTGCCTAGAGAAGAAAAACGAAGGCAAGTTTAATCAGTTATTAAAGTTAGGAAGTGATTCTAAGTAGTATTTAGCGGAAGTAAAAGAATCGTTTCATGGCAGCTTTAAAGAAACAGATGAAGTATATATTGCCACGAATGACGATCGATGAGGCGCCGAATCACTGAATAAAACTGAATGTTTAATGGGATGAACTTGTGCCAAGACAAAGTAAAATTTAGCGGGAATAACAGTTGTCGATTCCGGCGTAGCGGCAGGACCGAGCGCAGTCTGAAGGCGTGACAACCGACCGCCACGCGAAGCACCTTCTGTACCCGCGAGGGTTTCTGGAATATTCGGCGTGTGACGTTGGGCGCGTAGAACATCTGTAATTCGATCAGACGGCAAGATTCTAGAGCTTACGAAAACTCTAAATTGAAAGAATAAATAAAAGAAGCGTCAACTCCCAGGAATCTAAACCTAGGAACTTCGCGCGAAAGCCAAGCACGGTATACATTAGGCTACGCACCATTTGTTTTATATCTTTATTTGAAATACAGACACATGCATGCATGTATTTACACATTACTTACACTTTTCAAATGAGGAAGCCCAGTGCTTATGGGCGGGTGGTGATTAAATTTCGTTCATGCGTGTGAGGCTATCATATACTCGAATCCACTCAGGTGGGTATTCACTCTGTTCATAAAGACTCTTTCCCTGTGCAACATAATCAATAAAGAAAATACGAGCTGACCTGAGGAATTGCTCTGCGTGTCTCACCGCCATCCGCGACTTTCACAGGCTAAACGACCCCAAAACCATAATCATGTCTGGTGGAAGATTCGCGTTTGCCCCGATGGGCAGAAAACGTATAGAATGGCGTGTTAAACACAGGTTTTTTTAATGTTCGTTGCAGGATATCCAAACAAAAACACTGCGTCTCAGCAGTACAAAAAACTATGTTCGAGAGTTTCGGGGATTCGGCCACGCACCAGCTCACTCGGTGATGCGCGTGGCAATGTCGCTTCTTTTTTGCATTCCATCGTCATTACAGGAGGATTTCCCTATCGGCAATTCTGACGAAACATTGGCGCCCTAGAAAACCCAACGGTGAGTGCTAAACTTGCCAGTTCATCTGTTCTCTGCGATTCGGCACATTGTTGGTCAGCTCGTTTACCTGCATTACGTCTGTGCGTCATATGCTGGTCTTACGGTCCAGTTTTACGAAGACCGGTATCAGCCAGATACGTGCAGTACGGCCGAATCCGTAATCCTCCTCCGGCATTACGCCAGTTGCTTCACTGCCGAGCCTGACCGAACGAAGAACATAATCAAATAAAGGTGTTCATAAGAGTGTCCAAAATTTAGGCTCGTAACTACGTTGTAGTCCACAAGGTGGCCCATTGCCACTGTATCATTGGTTGTGTACCATAAGTGTTGTGTACCACGGCCACGAGCCCGCTGAAATTGAAACCAACCAAATTGAAGACTCGTTATGTGTCAACGCCTTCTGTCCATCGGTCAGGTAACTTCAGAGATGGAAAGGTCTATATACATGGTTCCAATTAAAAACTTGGTAAGCGTCATTAAAAACCACTAAATCAATCAATTTTAGAAGTACTCTGAGCTCATGGGAAGCATAGTAGTGCACTAAAGGTAGCACTCGTGCAACAAGTACAAGGCTGGGGCTATGATAAGAAACGGAAAAAGTCGCGCAGGCGCGTTATCGCACAGGAAGCGCTGATCCTGCTGCACTTGTAGTAACTTTAGCGCACTACTGCGTTTCTCAAGCGCTCAGAATGTCTCAAAATTATTGATCTAGTGGATTTGGATGACGTTCAGATAGTTTTTTTTATTGGGACCATGTGTCTATTTAACTAATTAAAAGTGAACTAACAAATTTCACCCAATTAGCCGACATATCGCTACGATTTGCTTTTATACTATGTCCCCCTGGGTATATAACTCACCTGCACAAACCGCGTAAGTGTAACTTTCAAAGAATTTTTGAAACAAATTTGCTATTCTTAAGAAACAAAACTGTGCAAAGGAGACGTCTGAAAATACATTCTGACAGCCGAGTTTTTAGACGGTATTCTATTGTCCCCTTTAATCATGCCTATATTCAAGTTTTTTTTTTACTATGGTTGTTATACCAGTAAATCTTCGAATATTCCTTACACTTCACTTAGAAAATAAAGTAGCTTTTAAACTACGTGCCGCCATTTGTCAGCCCGCTTGTTTAGTCTTTGGCGCTATTTTAGTAGCTACCTCCGTACGCTGTTACAATTCAAAACTTTAGTCAATGTTCCAAACAGGATAGCAAGACCTGCTTCTTCGCCTCCAGGTCAATTCCCCAGTTGCGAAAGACTGTACACCACGTGGCTTCGTACTTCGATCGGAATATTTTACCCAGAAGTCCGTAGGCTTCAGTATTGCCTAACTTTGGTTTTGAATTCTGCAAATGTAAAAATTGGTTATATTTATACGAATTCCAGAATAAGTGGTCATCGTACATTCTTCCACAAATGATAGTATGGCGAAAAATAATAGAGCGAACAATCAATCAATCCTTTTCACTGTTCTTGTACGAAAAAACGTTTTTCCTTACGGTGTTGCTGGAACGCTGTTTCCACAGGTACTATTGCAAAGTGTATATTGTAAATGTTTTTTTTATTTTTGTAATAGCTTCAAAGTTCATCATGCAAGGCATTTCGCTTAAATTTGTGGTACAAGGTATTTTTACCAACTTAGCTCCTTCTACATTGTTGTTTTTCAGCAAGCACGCTTTTCAGGCACATTTTCTTAGCTTCACAAACACCCATTGTTGTCATGCCTTTCCTCAGGTCCAAGTGTCGGAGTTGAATTGTTTAGAGTAAAATCATACGTAGCAGGTGTTGGAACGTCAACCCATTCCAGATCTGTTCAATTTCGCAAGTCATATTAAAAGCAGATGACGCGCTCTCTTTGTTCATTCTTGTTATGGGTGCACATGTCTTAACTCACACAACCTCATGTATAAAAAGGGGATTACTTACCGCTTGCAGACAGAGACAGCGCTAGCCTTCTCATCAGGACGTACCTTAGGCTGATATCGCACTAGTTTACCGTTCTTCATACTGCACTCTTTAGCAAGACCTGAAAATGCTGGCCGCGCAACTTCTCATTGTAATCGTCGCTTGTTTAGGTAAGCCCTCAAATATTATCTTATTGCTTCACGGGAGTGATATCTTGTCTTATTTGTGCTCCACTCAGCAGGTCAAATAACGTGCGCTGAACTCAATCCTGATTTGAAGAGATGTCAAGAGAAAGTCTTCGACGATGTAAGTGCATTCTCACTGCTTCTAAGCAATCGGAGCGTAGGCAACTTTCTTGTTTTAATAAGCCGTGTTTGTATGTCATTCAGTGCATTTTTTGCGTAGGTTGCAACTCCGTGTTTTAATGCTGTGCATCTTTTACACTCAGTGACAAATTTGTTATCATAAACGGCAGAATGAGCGCAGAGTTACTCTTTCTTCGCATAGAAAGGAGCATCCATAAGACTTCATCACTCTTCCTGGAGAAACACTCTTGAGCACACGCAACTACACTGCTTGTTTATGGCAGCTTTTAGGCGCGAGAGAAACTTGAAAAACCATAGCACTATTCTCTGAACAACTGAATCTGGTTCAAGATATCATAGGTAAAGCGCACTGCCAATGTTCATTGCAAGTTTATTCGAACTGTCTGGAATAAACTGAAACTAGAAACAAATGAACTTGAAAGTCCTTGTTTCTTACCCTACACCGCCCCTTATCTCAATCGTAACACTGTGCGTTCGCAGTCCATGGGCGTTTAGGAAATTCTAAGACTTATTTTAGTGCTCTTTATTCTTGGTTGTTGTGTGAATTAAAGCGGTGAAAAAGAACGGGCATGCAGTCCAGAGACGTCTCTTCTTCATGCCGTCATTTCTTTTGGCAGTTTAATCTCCACTTCTTGCAGTTCTAGCTAGCCCACAAGCATACTATTCTAGAGTTTTCTTGTCTCATTTTTTATGAGCATATAATTAATCTGAAGTACACTTCATGCTTTTCCTCTGGATATTTTCAAAAATTAATACATTCCCCTTACATTGCCTTGTATGCTTAGTTTCTTCTTTTTTTAATATGACAAACATGAGAATTACCTTGAAAGCAGATTTTATTTTGACCAAACACGTTTTGTTTTCAAAGACACAGTTCAATAACGACTGGACGTCTGATACCAATGCCAGGGTGATATCATTTTATATATTTATTATTTTGGCAGCACGTAAAAATCAAGAATTTATTTTATTTATGTGACTCACACTAACTGAGGGCTCAAATACATCTCTCTTTTCACGCGTTCTCTACTAAATTTCAATTTTATTTGAGAATCAGCGTAATATATACTTTTATAAGATAAGGTCCACCCACCCTTAAAAAAATACGTCTGCTCCCTGAATGTAACCCGTACGGTTACAGTGACTACGCCCTCAACATTTTTTTCTTGATATTTATTTTGCTCTACATTATGTTTCCGTTTTGCGTTTTGAAATGTTCAGTCCTCTATATTGTGACTTACACAAAGAGGATCAAAGGGTGATTCCTAATCTAGGCACTTCTTATCTACTTAGAAGAGCGGTTCTAGAATAAATATCAATTACCTTCACAACTGCCCTACATTTTTCTACGAATACGAATTAAAGTAGAATAAAAAGATGTACTTCAAAAACATTGGCATAGACAAAAAGAAACAAAATCAAGAGCAAAAATATATTTTGTGTGTGTACAAAGCGGTGGTCACTTTTGAAAAACATGACTGATTACAAGATATAATAAGATAATGCACCCTAAACCGAAACCTAATGTAACTTTTCGCTATTTGGAGCATGAAGCAAGAAATCGAATTTCAGATGTTTTTGGGACCCAAAAATCAAGTCTGAAAACCTGAAATCCATCTAGAATTCAATAAGATATCTTGTTCCATAATCCAGAGACCGAAATTTTATATTGAATTCTGGAGTAGGGCAGCATTACTGGGACTATCTAGATCAGTGATTATACCAAATGGAATAATCTGCCGGATTATTTAATTTTTTCTGGTAGGAGGCGGTAATGAGTTGTTAAAAATTAATGGAACATAGGATACGACGTACGCCAACGGAGTTAAAATGACGCCAAGCTTAACGATGAAAATCTTCATTTATTTATTTGTCTATACTGCCAGCACTTTTATAAGAAAAAAAACGCCAAGGCAGAAAGTGTATACAATAGAAATGACAAAAACAAAACATACCAAATCAATACAGGCAAAATAATCGACTAAGAAATGTTTGAGTAGCGCGTGGTTAAAAGGGTCACTGATTCTGAATTCAAAACAATTTTAGGGAGATTATTTCATTTTCCTATTGTGTTAGGGAAGAAGGACGATTTAAACAATGTTGGATGATTGATAGTTCATGTTTATTTCTTGTAGAACTAGCTTCGTTAACTGCTGAATAATCGTTAGACACAGTCGCAAATT
Organism: Ixodes ricinus; assembly: GCA_037355805.1. Taxonomy (NCBI): domain Eukaryota; kingdom Metazoa; phylum Arthropoda; class Arachnida; order Ixodida; family Ixodidae; genus Ixodes; species Ixodes ricinus. The sequence continues at coordinate 5,885 of JAZHYW010010873.1, read as the reverse complement.
ACCATGAACAGAAGAATATAGAAACTTACGCACTCCCGACAGGGCATATAATTCGGATATTAAAGAGAGAAAATTGTGAGCCATTCCACTTTGTGAAGGTGGTTGGCCAGCAAAGCTGTAGAGCACCACCACACATGATTCACCAAGAGACACACAAAATCACTTCACCAAATGTTTATTTACAGTATATATACATCATTTTGAAATGGTAGTGATGATTGCTTTGTGATCTCTATGATATACACTAATGGGTTCTATACAACGTTGGTGAGATTCTTTGCTAAATTTAATCTATAGGCCGACGCGCGGCGTGGCTCTGTTTACCAACATGGCTGGAAGGCCACGCATGCGCAGAAACTATGTGGGCAAAAGCGGCGAAACTCTCCGTGTTTTCGCCATTGCGTTGTGTGGCGTGCGCTCGTTGTTGACGTTGTAGAGACGCTTCAAGCTTCATTTGTGCGTCGTATTTTTTGCCAACGTGTGTCGCATATTCTGCCCGACTATTTGAGATCGCTACCCGAGCCTGCACGGCAACGGTATCGAGACAAACTGTGCGTGCACGGCGTTGCCTTAGACGATCCGTACGCCATAAACAAGGACTGCTGGAGTTCCGATATGCAGTTGCTGCCACCGACGTCGATGGCTCACGTCGCCGTTTATTGAATTTTTTCGCCAAGCCAGTTCACGGCCGACACGGCGCAGGCGGCCGCTTTCCGCGCTGCCGGCGGGATCAGCACAGTGGATCAGCAGGCTGTGGGTCTGCGGAAGTATATTTATTAATTGATAAAATACATACCTTCGAGTCGAGGTATGATATTTTTCTTACCCTCGTGATCACAAGGCACGACAAGTGGTAACACTTTCTCCGTTCTGCCGCCGGTCTCCTTCCGCTTTGTAGCACGGGCGCAGCGAGCAGTTTTGTAGGCGTTACCGAAAAAAAGTAACAAAATACGTTACTCGTTACTTGCAAATAAAAGGAACGCGTCACCAACCTACTCTACCTCAAAATTAAAGGAAAGCGTTAAAGTTAAAAAGTAACGCACGTTACTTTTGCATTACCTTTTACCTATAAATTAACAATAACAGTGGTTTTTTATTTATTTTTTTTTTTTGGGGGGGGGGGGGGGGGTGCGACAGCTTTTTTCGACGCTGGGACGAAGGACGTAGGCGTTGGGGTTTTTCCGATGTGGGACTTTTTGGCATAGGGAAAAGAGAAGCAACATTTTGAAAATAGGTGGATTGTATTGCAATAATAATGACTTGGCGCCTACACTTCGTTTCAGCTTAAGTCCAGACGCAGCCGAAGCTACGAACTAATGGGACCAATCAAGCAGCGTCAAAAGAGCGAGTCACTGGCTCTTTCTTGTTTATGATTGGTTCAGCGATAGTAGAACACGTACTACAGAAACATGACGGACACCATGGTGGTGTGTTTTTGAAGCTGTCGATTGGTCCCATCTGCTCGTACCGTCGGCTGCGCTGGGGCTGAAGGTAAGACAAAGTATGAAAGCACGAAAAAAAAACATTACTTCTTTCAGGTTTTGGGAATAATATGTAACGAGTAACCTAACTACTAGTACGCGTTATTCGAAATTTAAGTACCTTAAGTTCGTTCCCCGTTACTGTCTTGAAAAAGTAACGAGTACGTTATTACGTAACAGAAAAAAGTAACGTGTTACCGGCAACGCCGTTACTTGTAACGCGTTGCCGCCAACAATGGAAGCGAGCAACAGGGAAGTCCTTTTTTGCGTAACGACTGCTACAGTGCAGCCTGTTCGATGCAGTCGTATGCCTTCTCCACATCGAGGAAGGCCAGCAATAGCTCCCGCCCCTCCGTGCGTGCCATCTCAATGCACTGCGTTGAGACGACGTCCCTGGTTGTCCCTGGTTGTCCCTGGTTGTCCCTGGTTGTCCCTGGTTGTCATAACGTCCCTGGTTGTCAGACGCCGATGAATTTGCTTGCTAGGTTGAGCTGCTGGCAAGGTGGGCTTGCCTGTTGCCGTCCGATACCCAGTGAGTCGAGTAACGGAACAATCCAGGCATAAATGTATCCAGGCCGATAGAAGAACGGCGTAATGGCAGTTAGGGCCACCGCGAGGATAGCTGCCTAGAGTACCTGAAGTAGAGAGGTTGATCTCTTTAACAGTTCCGACATGTCGTGCCCTAACTGGAAGACGGATCATGCGGGTTTGTGTAGATCCTGGTGCGAGTCACATGACGTCCCTAGTTGCCAGACGCCAGTTACGTTGCATACTACGTGGAGCTTATCGCAACGTAGGCTGGCTTGTGCCCGCCTATGTTCAGTGGATCCAGCAACGGAACAATCCAGGCAGGTCGGTATACAGGCATATATGTATCCAGGCTGATAGAAGAACGGCATGCTATCAGATAGAGTCACCACCAGGATTGCCGCCAGGAGCACCTGAAGTAGGAAAGTTCCTACGGTGATGCAGTGCTCCAACTGGAAGACAGATCGGGTTGGCTTTTGCCGATCCTGATGCGTAACATGATGCGCCTAGTTGCCATCTGGTAACTAGATGAAGTTCCGTACTAGGTTGAGCTGTTCGCAAAGGGGCTGGCTTATAGCCGCCTGTAGCGCGTTCGATGTTGAGGACGGAAGAGATGGTGCGACCGACTCCGAGCTTAGGCGACACCATTCTGTCTATTTTCTCGTGCCACCGGGCTCGTATCGACGAGTAACGTCGTTGTCTTTTCTCGGCGGCCTCGCAAGCCGATGGACCCCACAGAGCTCCCCCCCCCTTAGGGCCGTCGCCTGCAGGTATGCAGTCTGTAGGGGACGGAGCGATTGGGCGGTTACGGCTGCAGCCAGTGAGTTGAGCTGTTGTCATTGGCGTTTGATACGAGCTGAACCACATGGCAGAAAGCGGTGCTGAAGACAGCCTGCGCAAACCGTGCAGGAAGTTGACGCTAAGGTCAGGCTTATTGGAGCAATGATGCAGCAGAAAAAGGGCACAACGATCTGTTCGTGCTGTGGATTACATGTGGAGTAGGCTCGATTGCAGCTCGGGCTCCAGGGGACATGGCGGTCAGCTGTGGGACCGATACAACGTCATCCCCGGAGGTGACACGTGGGGCGGAGAGCATATGCGTGACCAGCGATGAGGAGGCCCTCATCGGTTAGTGAAGTCCTCATTAAGAATAGTGTGGTCCACCGTGATTGGCCATGCCCCAGAGTGGCGCGGTGCGGCATGCCCCACATGTTGTGGACGCGCGCGACCGTGCCAAGCCAGCACGACACCACACAGATGGACACGACTGCCTCGGGGACACCAGGGACTGCGGCAGTGGTGAAAAAAAACCGCGAATGTTGACTTGCCGAGCCGGTGGGGTGAGCGAGGTGGTCGCGGCCCGTTGCTCAGAGATGGCGGCGGCAGACATGACAGGGCAGAGGCAGTGTTGGAGCCTCTGGATGCGAAAGCCGAGGTAGATGTGCTCTCGCATAATCGTCGAAATCCCAAGCTGTTGCGGTGTCCTGTGCCGCGGAGAACGTTACCCTGGATGGCAGGTGCTCGGAGTCGATCATCACGTCCGGGTCACCAATTTGAAGCGCGTTCGATGTTGAGGTGGAAAGAGATGTTGCGAGTGACACTGAGCTTAGGTGAAAACATTGTTTATTTTCTTGTGCCGCCGGGCTCGTATCGACGAGTAACATCGTCGTCTTTTATCGGCGGCCTGGCAAGCCGATGGACAGCACACAACCCTATAGCCAGTGCATCCAGTAACGAAACAATCCAGGCAGGTCTGTACACAGGCAGATATGTATCCAGGCTGATAGAAGAACGGCAGGTTGGCGAATACAGCCACCGCGAGTGCAGTAGGCAGGAGTACCTGAAGACGAGGGGTGAATGGCGTGACCAGTTCTTACAGTAATGCCGTGCCCCTTTCTGCGTAGCCGCTGTATTTACCACTAGCGTGACAAAGGCAGTGGTTAGATATAAAGTGATGTGTTAGTGTGGAGGAACTGTGTATACATGTGCAGAATGGATGGCGCGAGTGGTAGCGTCCATAATTTATTGCCATAAAATAAAAGGGCGATGGTAAAGTGGTTTACACCACATGGGTTCTACCCGGCAGTACGGGTAGAACCCATGTGCCAGCTCGAGGCAAACGCGAACCAAACAGCGTCCACTTTATTTGTTCTGCTAAGACCAGGACTTCCGTCCTGGTTTTAGAATGCGAATGGCTAGGTGCCTGTCATGTAACACACTGTGTATTAAAATATACCATTCTTAGAGTACCTTGAGAAGCCTATTTTATCGACGTCTAGATACAGTCATCGAAGTCCTAAAAGTATACATAAACATCTTTACACATACTTGAAACCCGGAAACAAAGTACAAACAAAAGAGAACAATTGTCTTAAAGGGTAACTGCAAATAAAAAAAGTGTATTTTTAAACAGCCTAGTTGGGACAAGCATGTCACAAAACAAATGTTCCGCGAAAAAAATATTTTTTAGCAATATTTACGCCACAGGACGTAATTTAGTCGGAGTCAGAACCTCTCCACATTTGAAACTCCCGCTCTTTCGACCCCCGCGGAGGAGAAGTACGCCCCGCCCCTCACTCTCCTTGCGTTGCGGAGTTGAACGACGCAGCGTCTCGACTTCCGGTAAGATCTGGCAACAACGCACGTTAAACATGGCGCCGGTATTGTTTTGGTTTGACGGGACACCAGAAGCTACGCGGTCCACGCGGTCTGCGAGCACATAGCGAAGACGTGACCGGAGAAGAGCACCCGTGATGTTCCCGGAAGACGGAAAGTATCATTCGTAATCGTCGGGTGTGCTTTGAAAGCGAAGGGAGTCACAGGGTCCACGAGTGCGCAACCACAAGCCAAGGTTCACGACAGCGCTGCGTTGACTTCGGCGATCTCGTTCTGTCTGGTGCAACACGGCGATACGACAAAGAGCTGAAACGTTCGTGGTGTGTGTGGTGCGGTGCTTGGAAGTAGACACCCACACTAACACGGAGCGCAAATTGGTTGTCGTGGGGTTGAAGTTAAACAAATTCAGTCCCGTCGTCGTCAGCTGATCCAGTCAAACTGGTCCGGGAGGACGCAGCGAGCGTTTTTATGAGTAAATCTTCCTTCGTTCCGTTTCAAAATGTGGAAGATTCTGGACGCATACCGTGAGTAAAAAGCTGCGGGCGTTTTCAACAAAATCACGTCGTTTTAATTGAACAATGGACTCTGAATTGTTGTCCTAAATCTGCCGTTTTTATGCTTCGTGTTGTTGGACTGCGTTTGCACAGCGACGTGTTGCGCTCATCGTGCGGTGTGAATAAATTTGGGCAAGATTTCGTACCTGCCCACAGATGCATGAACTGAGACCATTTTTTACATAGTGAACATAGTGCTTTTTTATTTTGTGTGTCTAGTCGCGGACGTTAGGTGCACCCGGTGCGAATCTCGACGGCCTCCGGAGCGATATGACGAGAACGTAACTGGACACGTTTGTCGCTACGCGTACGCCCGATTGCCTCCAGCCAAATAGCATTCCTTTCGGGGCGAAACGGCTGCTGGAAGGCTCGCTGTCGGGATCACTCATCTGACACCTTCGAAAAGTCGGCATTTGCACGCGCAAGCAAGCAAGAAGAAAAAAAAGCACGCTAAGCAAGCAAAGAGGAAAACGAAAGAACCGCGCTATGAAAGCCAAAACCCCGCGTCGCTTCCTATCACTACCACCCGCGACAGCTGCTAAACACACAATACTTCACTTCAAGAAGTCTCACTCAAGCACCTGGGTCAGCACGAAACACTGATCACTTCGGCGAAACGATTCGTCGAGGTAGGCGAGACAGGCGGGAGCAGAGACTTCGGCGGCCATGAAAGAATGGCGAAGCTTTCGTTTGTTATGGTATGAAC